>JAUNZO010002276.1:0-23464 GCA_031894775.1 Chloris gayana
AATTTCTACCAATCTTCCTGCTTAGTTACATGCGTCGCCTCGTTGGCGGGAGGAAAAAAGGCTCATTTCCCTAAAATGGTTTCGAAGGTATTTAAGACGTAGGCTCAGCCATGTTCATAGACAATGCAAATTCATGACATTATGGAACCGACCACAGGGCAAAGCCAGAAATGGACCCAAGACTGATCTGGCTCGTCTAAACTATGCTATGTCAATTTGGTTTTCAGGTCAGAGGGATGGATGTACTCCTGTCCTATACATATGTACATTTCTTTTGTAACCAACACAAATATATAAATGCTTCTACACATCTCCCCAATTTGCAAGGACTCCCGAACTGTACATGTTGGTTGCCATCAATGCTGTTCTCTCCGGCTTGACTCCTGGAAGAACAAATCAATTTCACGAAGGAGCCTCTGCTGCTCCGTTTGAACAGCACCTGAGTCTGCACTATGATCCAGCATCAGACCATGGAGCAATGCAAGCATGTCATCAGTGCTTCTCACAGCCTTTTTGACCTCTTGCTCTGACAATTGCGTCTTAGAACTTCCTTCATAAACCTGTCTTCTGCAGACCTGCATTGTGCGACACGAAGCTAGCCAGATCAAACTTGACAGCTCACGAGCTATTTCATCAATCACATGTTTCACATATAGAATGAAACAAACATGGTTTTTCTTTAAGAATAAAATACAGGCCGTATGCTGAGGTCCAAGAATTATCAATTAAATCAAGCACCACAGTAGGTGATCTCAAAATAAACCAAAGAAATATCTAATCCTAACAGTAACAGACTATGATTCAACAATTACATGTTCCATACGTCGAAGGGAAGTGGTACTAACCTGGAACAAGTTAATTAGGATGACAATGTGGTCTTTACTAAGAAATCCCCTAGCCATGAGCTCACTAAAGAGATTTACAATTTCTGGAGTAACGTTCCTAGCAGAAAGATTAGCAACAACACCAGATATCAAATGATTATCAAACAGTGATGTTAGCCAATCTGGTACTTGATTCAGTTTGAGCAATGAAACAGCAAATTTCGCTGCATACTTCTGGTGGTTAGTGAAACATTTGGGCATCAAACCAGGAGCTGTCAAGGCAACTGCAAATTCCTCCACTATTAGCCTAAACCATTTAGATTCTCTGACCACGACATTGTCTTGCATTTCAATTTTTTCCCAACCCAAAATCAAAGAGAGGCAGGCCACACAGTTACCAGCAACTTTGCTGTCTTCACTGAAGACCAAACCCTCTATTACCGCAATAACAGACTTCAGATATTTCACAGAGCATACTAACTCAGCATTAAGAGAGATTCTTTGATCTGAAATTCTCATGAGCAATTCCAGCAGGCATTGTGAAGCAATAAGTTTAACGGAAGATGGACCAAAGTGCATGAGACGACATAAATCATGACATGGAATGCCAAGGACAGAAAAAGACTGGATGTCATTTGAATGCTGAAGGAAATCCTGCCAGTCAACATTGCTGTCTAGAATGACATGCAAACTGTAAAACCAAAGTGTTATTAGTCCATTCTGAAGATAAAATGAAGCATGCAAATACCAGGTTCATACCTTCTTAGAGAGAAAAACACCAATATTAATATAAGAACAAGGAATTCCCCAAAGGCTGTCTCCTGATTGTGTTGAAACAAAGATGGACCTTTTGCACAAGCTTCATGTACTATAAAATCCGTTAATGAGACCAACGGACTATTCAATATAATAGCTTTTGCAGGTTCAATAAGATTTTTGTTTGCTGAATGATACAAAATGAGGCACAATATCCCGATCAATATCTTGTGCTCGTGATCATTAGAGGTATGATCAATACCAGAATGGATAAGCTCCAATAACTGAAAATAAGTGGTCTCTGGATTAGTCAAGTTATAAATTTAACTAGCACCACACGAAAAGAAATACTATCAATTGGTTCTGTTTGGAATATTTGGTTTACAAAAACCGACACGGGATCCCTGGCTCAGGAATCCTAACTCAGGCTATGCTTTAACAATTTAACAAACACTTCAATCTACTTTATTAAAAACTACACTTTCATAAGAAGCAAATTCCAGGACAATTGTTAAAGAATCAAAATATAATACAAATATGCATTCATAAGATAGTCAGCCCGAAAAAAAACTATTTCCATAAATGTGATTAGAAGTAGTTCCAAATAATAAATCATATTGACAGAAGAAGACTACCTTTACAGTAAGAGAAAGCCACTCATCTTCCTGCAAGGATGTCAATGTGCTTGTTGAATATAAAATGTTAAAGATCAAGTACGAACAGGCTGTTTTGATCCTTGAAGTGTACGATGGGCAATATATACCACGGAGTGCACTGACAACACCACATGATATAAACTGATCAGAAGTACAAGGAAATATCATGAGGATTTCAGAAATAACTTTGAACAGAGATATGATCTCATCTTCTGTGCCCTCCTTTACAATCTGGTTCAATAAGAACACCAGCAGAAATGTGATGTTGGTTTCTCCAGAAAGTACCAGCCCTGCAACCATTTGTATATCCAATAAGTGACTGCTGTTTGAAAGCATGACTGCTTCATCTTCACAGAAAGTTCTGCAAAAATTAAGCATCTGGAAGGCGAGTGGTTCCATGAGTTCTTGCTTTTGAAAGAGCCATTTTACAGCAACTGGATGAACTCGGATCACAAGCAACTCCCACTCTTTATGTTTCATTACATGGAACAGAGTGTTCTCAGCTTCTGGACTATGTGGAATATTGTGTCCATAGGAAATGCCTCTTACAAAGGCATAAAGATGGACCAGGAGAGTAAGCATAATATAACCATTAATTTCATGAGAGAAGTTCCCACCGTTGAGGAGGATGTACTGCTCGACAGAAGCCAGTATTTGGTTTTCAGAAGCCAGCCTGATTAGTTTAAACAATGATCATGTTAAAATTATTTTCTTATAATGTTGCGTCGGATGTAGGAGCAGAGGGGTACCTGTCATTGTAGAATGAACAGACATACAGTATAACAAGAATAGCACATTGGCATGATGCCAAGTTGAAGTCTTCTGAGCTACACTGTCCTAGTAAATATATAAGTTCCATGGGATCTGATGGTAGATAAATGTATGCATCTCTAATTGCTTCTCCATAATCACAGCTCAAAACTCTGTCAACAATTGCGCTAGTGACTAGATATACTGCTGATTTTACACGATCTGTAGGAAATAAGCCCATGAATCCAAATGACAAGTTAAACCATGATGATGATGCAAGCAACTCAGCAAACTTGAACCGCTTTTTTTCAGAGGTTCTTGATAAAATAATTTCGAAAATCTGAAGGATCCCCACCAATGTTTCTTCATCCTTACCGTCAGCAACAACAGTTTCAAGCCAATGAAGTAGAAATGTACTACATGTTGCAATGATGCTCTCCTCAAGATCAGTTTTGTTCCCTTGGAGGCAGAATATAAGCGCTTCTTTCAAAAGAAGAAGGGAATGTGGAATAAGGAGCATTGAATCATACTCGTGCAATAATGATGAAGATATCGCATGTGTTGATGCTTCTTCAATAAATGATGGTAATTTCTCAATATCATGAGCATGAGGCGATTTCAAAATCTCTGTCAAAATTAAGCAAGCCAGGATAAAGGTTTCAGAACTCATGCCAAGTTCACCATTGCCATTCCTTCTCAAGATTGCAGTCAAAGCACTAGCTATCTGTTCTTCTTGGGTTAGTGAAAGGATACCAGAACAATTCATCATGCAAATCCAAACAAGTCTTAACACATGAGACTGAACTGGGTGAAATGGTATCTCGGCAACATAGTGCAGAACAGGAAGCAGTGTGGAAAATCCGATGGCAAGCTTTTCTTTGAATTTGTCCTCTGATGTGGCAAAAAGTGATAGTACTTGAATGGAGGAAATAATCAGGAGATCATTATTTCCTGTAAAATGAGTAACAGAAGTTCAAGTAGTTATTGATGATAATGTATAGAAGTGTTCAAAATGTAGAGGTCATGGCTGCATAAAAGGTTATCTCTCGTACCTGATAACCTGAGAACTTCAAATATGTAATCGGCAACATTTTCATCGATCAATGTTTGAAGCAGAGCGCAAATATTTGCATCGGATGATAGGAAATGAAAGATCAAATCCAATGTCCCTATTTGAACATCTAAGTTAGTAGATAGCAGAGATCCTTTGATAGCTTCAGCGAACAGAACAAGAGAAGTATTTAGGTACATATTGTCTGTATGCAAGGAGTCATCTGCTTCTACACAGTTGATTGAATTTGGATCACCAAGTAGCAAGATGCCAAAGGGTCCCTTCTTTGCTAAAGTGAGGAGCAATGCTGTGGAAAAAGGAATGTCACTAACAAGTAGATCATGGGCTTATGCAGATAGAAAAGCAAATCAGTGCAGAGTTTGATGATGCAATTTCTTATGCCCTCTAAAATCTAATCTATGACATCAGGAATAATCCCTCCATTCCTTTTTTCTTGTTGTTAGGACAAGCAAATCAGTGAAAATTTGCACTAAAAAGTTTGTCCTAACAACAACAAAAAGGAGCAGAGGAGTACCTGCTAAGATAAAAAAATAAATATCATTAAAAAAATGAAGGTAATCAATAGCATTTTGATGCCTATCCTCGCTTGTCAAAGTATAGGATTTTGAAATGCACCCTTTGGTCTTAATATTTTCAAAGCTCACATGAAAACAAACTGTCGATTAGTCACAACAAACTTTCTGTAAACTTCATGTATATATTGTTGAAAAATAATTTCATCGCAAAAAATACTGTTGAAAAATAAAACTAATGGTCAGAATTGGATAACATGAAAGTTTAAAACGTTAGGCATCTTTTGCTGCCTAGAAATTCCCTTCCTCAGTTCTCACATTTGTGTGGGAGCTTTCACTGCTGGGTGCACCCTAGGCATCCTTTTCTGGGTTGAGTAAAACTTTGAGCATAACTTATTTGAGAAAATGCATCACTAGTACAAAATTTTCTTTCCAATCGTCAACGTATATTCAATCTTTATTAAGCACCATTCAAAAAGAATTATTTCTTGAACACCATTTACTATATCAAAGAATGAAATATACTGACCAACACAATTCATGCGAACAGCATCATTTTGAGTTTTTAGTAGGACTTCAAGAGAGAGTTGAAGCAAGCTTCTTCCAGTTGCTGAGAGGTCCACATCTCCATTAGCACACATATCGTCCCATGGGGTGGCATTTAATATAGAGAGTTTGTATAGTACAAAGAGAATCTCTCCACGAATTTCATCGCTGTATAGAGGAAGTCGAAGATGCTACCATTACCATATAAGATGTTTGAAAGGTAAGGATGAAACATACAAATTGATTTTGTCTTCACCTTGGCAGTCGTAGATCATTGACAAGATTCAAAAAAAGAGAAAGTTTATCTCCTATATATGCTGCAGCATCTTTGGTAGAGTTTAGCAAGAGCCCAAAACAATGTAACTGCACCAACATCAAAGAAAGATTCAGACATGAAGAGGAAGAAAATTTAAGAAGACTGCAATAATATTGTTTCAATTACTTCAGCAAAAGTTAAAAGAGAAATATCATGTTACCTCTCCTCTTTAAGGGGTCCAGTCTGCCCCAATCAAATGAAAAGGCAAAAGGATGGCATGCCATTTTAGATAGACAAAATGCAGTAGTCCAAAACCACAATGACTGTAATAGGGCAACCAAGTCGATCATCCTCCAACAACACCCTGAAACCTATCTGTAGGTGTTACTTCAGGGACAAAATTTGGACATGTCCCTCTGAGCAATACTAATCAATTAAACTAATTATTCGCTTGGTCAAGATTTTTACTGCCACTAGTTTTATGTTTAATCAAAATGGTGTGTTAAGCATCCGGCTAACCATTGCTAATCTATGTAGTGGTATACTCATATAAGAGTTTATTTATCAAATATGTTACAAGCAAATTAGGAAACAACAATTGAAATAATCTCAGCCGACCCCAACTTGCTTGGGACTAAAAGGATTTGTTGTTGTTGATACTAGTCACAATTTGGACCACAACTCATATGATGTCCAAAGAAAATGTAAGACAATTGGTCACAGAAGTTACTAAAAAGTATACATCTCCTTTGTGGAAAACTAAGAGATTGACAGTACAAGCAATAAAACGAGATTGACAACTTTCCAGTGGTACCCTCTGAGGGATAAGGAAAGACATGAGAGAAATTAGTGTGTCAAGTATGTGAATGTTGGCAATTTTCCATAATTCTTCCTAATAATTAAGTACTTCCCTTCAGACTTCTTCAATGTCAACTTCCATATCCAGTTAAATAGCCCCAAACCCCGAATAAATTTTCTTTCAATGCAACTGTTCATCAATGAACTGGAAGACTTCGCCCATTACAAGAAAAGATGCATAGTAAAGGGCGCTGCTACGTGAGAGAAAAACAATGCAGCAACTTCAATCCTAGTGAGTTTGCAAATTTTAGATGCCTAAGCGTTCCATAATTGTTAATAATTCAGTAACATATATGTACAAATGTAAATTTGAGATGAAAAAAAATATATGTCTAAGGTGGCAAAGCAATCAATCAAACAAAGCTTAACAGCAGAAAATATTTGAAAAAGGAAGCCAAGATTGCCAATCAAGCTTTGCCAACCTCGAACCGTACGCAACCAAGCTCTAGTACATGCAGCATTACTAGGAAACCTACTCAGCGCAGAATAAGACAATGTCCACGGTACAGAACTAGTACTACATACTATGCTACTAGCGCTCAAACTATTCTGAGACAACATGTGCAGCAGGAAAACATGAGTAGGGTGGCGCACGTACCGTGTGGAGGTGCTTGACGAGGGAGCCGCAAGAGAGGACTCGGGCGAGGCGGGCGACGAGCTCGGAGGCGGCGGGTGCGCCCACGGCGGCAGCGAGGTCGGCCGCCAGGTCGCACGCCTGCGTGGCGAGCGCGGAGTCGCGTCGGGCCGCGGCGCCCACGAGCGCCTCGGCGAGCGGGGCCGCGAGGAGGCGCGGGTGCGCGGCGCGGAGCGGGGCGAGGAAGGCCGGGTCGGCGAGCGCGAGGGAGAGGCTGGCGAGCGCGTGGGCGACGTGGTGGGTCGGCGCCGACGCCGCGGAGGAGAGGAGCGCCGCGGTGCAGGAGAGGCAGACGCGGCCGCCCGCGGAGGTCGGCAGCGAGTGCGACGCGCGGTGGCCCGCGCCGCAGGGGTGCGGCGGCGCCGGCGAGGCGTCGTCGCCGTCGGATTCCATGTGGAGGGGACTAGGGATTCGAGCATGCGGGGAGGTTTATTGCGAGGTTTTTAATTTTAAGAGGAATGGAGCAAAATTTACGGGGTTTAAGTTTTGGATTTCTTTTAAATAAATAATAAAATATAATTTTTTAATTTTTTAAATACATCTTTTTACTTACACATGACCTAATAAAATTTTCAAACTTCAAATCAAATCAAAGCACATCACATCAAAAATTTCAGACCCGCTAACCCAGTCCGCGCCCGTGACCCGCTCCTGCCCCGGTCCACTGAGCAATAGGGAAAATGAAATTTATTTTGTGAATTAACTTGTACAATAAATTAAATTTTAAGGTAAAAAGAACGACAACTCAAATGTTGCCTTGCCTGAAAAATAAGCACAAGTCAAAACGATGCCTCCCCATTCTCCATTGATTAGACTCAAAACATACTTAATTTTTACTGCAATGAAAATAGAAACCAGCTTATCTCAACCCTACGTCATCATGGCTCCTCGTAACCTTCAAATAAAATGGAAACGAAAAGTGTCACTAAAGTTTTACTCGTGCGAGCTGCTTTGCCAACTCATCTCCTTGAATCCTGAAGCGCGGCCATTGTTTTGCCCTTCCTGGCAGCAGAAGCGTCGAGGCGCCGGCGACGTGGCAAACGCCTGGCATACGTGCCCCGCCGCATGCGGCGCCACGTACGTACCTGCCCACGCCGCCCAACCCAAAGAAGCCAAACGCCATCTCGTCTTCCACGGCCGACGCGAGTAGATAATCGGACGCCCTGGCCCTGCGTCCTGCCTCCAAATCCTGCTCTGTTCTTCCCGACCGAATAGTAGCAAGTAGCAACAATTGCAGCGACGAGCGAGCAAGTACTAAGTGATCTCAGACGATGTCGGGGATCTCGCTGGCGGTTGCGCCGCGGTCGGACCCGGACCACGGCGCGGAGCGGCAGCCGGCGTCGGCGATGCTGGGCGGCGTGATGGGGTCGCTCCGCGTGATCGAGCTCCAGCTGGTGGCCTTCATCATGGTGTTCTCGGCCTCCGGGCTGGTCCCCATCATCGACCTGGCCTTCCCCGTGGCCACCACGCTCTACCTCCTCGCCATCTCCCGCCTCGCCTTCCCGCCGCTCCACGGCGGCAAGCTCGAATCGCCCTCCGCCTCCCAGGAGATCTTCCGCGGCAGCACGTGAGCAGCGATTCCTTCTCTTTTTTTTTTTTTTTTTTTTTGGTCTTGCTCTGTTCAGTGTTGAAGTCTTGCCTAACGTTTCGTGCTCTGCGTGTGCAGGCTGTTCCAGGCGTACGTGGTGGTGGGCACGACGGTGGGGCTGTTCCTGCCGCTGGCGCACGTGCTGGGCGGGTTCGCGCGCGGGGACGACGCGGCGGTGCGGTCCGCCACGCCGCACCTCTTCCTGCTGTCGTGCCAGATCCTCACGGAGAACGTGGTGGGCGCGCTGGGCGCCGCCTTCTCGCCGCCCGTGCGCGCGCTCGTGCCGCTGCTCTACACCGTGCGCCGCCTCTTCGTCGTCGTCGACTGGGCCTACGACGCATGGGCCGGACGCGCGCTGGCCCGAGCCGCGTCGCCGCAGGAGCGCGCCTGGGTCTGGTTCGGGAGGTACCTCGCCCTCGCCAACCTCGCATACTTCTCCGCGAACCTCCTCGTCTTCCTCATCCCCAGGTTCCTCCCCCGCGCGTTCGAGAAGTACTTCCGCATGCGCGACGAGGCGTGCGCCAAGTCCGCCGAGGACAGGCACGCGCGCCGCGGGCACCTGTCCGAGCACCAGCGGGACAGAGCGGTCCTCGGGGACGACGCGGCGGTGGCGGCGAAGGCGGTCGAGTCCAAGAAGGCGGACTGAACGGAATCTCGATTGACTAGTACTGAGTGGTGTTGTGTGTGTGTTGGGAAACCATTTCAGTGGCTTGTAATTTCTGTGTTCTCTCTCAGATACGTTGTGAATTTGTCGTAATGCTGCCATGTTTTTTCTTTCTTTTTGCCCATCAGTGCTGTTGAGTCGTAGTTGTTCTAGACCGGTTCACCAGTGGCTCCGCCCGTGAACCGAGATGCGCCGCATACCCGCATTGTCAGTGGAGGATTACGGACCGCATACCCGCAGTGTCAGCGGAGGATTACGAACACGTTCTGATCGATCATCGTGGCGGCCAGCGCGCGTGCAGTTCCGCATCCGCGATCACCACCCCTATATTTCAGCGGCCTCCGCCGTCATCGTGGCCATGGCCGCCGTGGTATTCTGAGCTGAGATCACGGTAAAATCACAACAGAACAGAGCATGCTGTGTACAGGGAGCTGCCATGTTCTGCACTCTTTCAAAGTAACTACTGATTAACTCTCACCATTTCTACCAATCCCAGGTACCGATACCGTTTCGAGGCATGATAGCAGTATTTCAGTGCGCCAAAATCATCTAGGAGGAGGAATACGAAATGCATGCAGCGTCTCTCACGACCCTCAGGCCTCAAGCTATTGATCTTGGAATTCCGATTCTGACGATGCGGATGCGCGCGCCGCCGTGACCACGGTGAACCGGGACGTGGCGCGCTCCCACGTTTCGCGCGTTCGCATCGCTATCCTAGTCTCGTTCACATCTCCCTGTGACGCTGTGTCACGTACGTATGAACCGGTACGCGCAACACGCGGTTTCGAAATTCGCGTGTGCCGCGCGTGTTCCGGTGGCGGCGGCGGCCGAGCGTGCGGTTGCCACGAACTGCACCGCAACCACCTCCCCTCTATTTCAGCAGCCTCCGCCGCCTCTCCTCTCGCTCGGATCCGGGCCGGCCATGAGCACCTGCAGCACCGCCACCAGCGCGCGCCGCCTCTCCCACTCCCACGACGCCGACGACGACGCAGCTGGCCGGGAGCTCGAGGCGCGGCGGCTGCGGGACCTGGAGCGCGACTGGCGCGCCTACAAGTCCAGCCGCTCCGCCGCCGGTGGTTCCGACGAGGACCTCTCGGACTTCCTGCGCTGCTCGCCGAGGCGTCTCGTCTACTCGCCCGACAGCGGCGCTGAGAACAGCGCCGGCGCCGTCGTCCAGGCCAAACGGGTCATCGGCGGTCGGCGTCGTCACGGCCGCAGCGAAGGAGAGGACGCGTCCAGCGTCGGCTCCGTCGAGGTGAAGGACTCGTACTCCGTGTCGTCGGCCTCCTCGTGCTCCTGCCCGTGCCACCGCGCCGCCCTCCTCCGCCGCTGCTGCTCGACGAACTCCTCGCGCAGCGTCGCCACCGACGAGCTCTCGCCGCCGGCGACGCGGTCTGCTGGCGTCGTGGACACCGAGGAGCGCGCGACGAAGGCGGAGGGAGAGAGGGGTGTGACTGGGAACAGTGGCACCGTCAAGAGGCTCGCTGCCATTGCTGCTCTCGTTGTGCAACACGAATTTTGTGAGCACAGCCTGAGATACGGCCCTCCTCCCAGGCCCACACGTGTCCCTGCAAACGTGACGGCGTTATGGACGTTGGACGGCATGCTCCCGCACATGGGGCTAAAATACGTGGGTCCAATCTTTAATTTTCTTTTTACTCAACGAAGTCATCTAAAGAAAAAGTCATATTTCCTAAACCCACTGTCAAAATAAAAAACTGATCACACCGTTGTATTCGTTGCAAAGAGATCTTCAAAACTAGATCCCACTCATATATATTTAAAAATATTTATAAATCCACAAATTGTTATATAATAATAATAAATATTAAAAATAACAAAATAATAACTGATCACTCGCTATAACATGAAGTGACACTTATGAATGGTCACCAAAAAACGGAGAAAATATGAAGAAAGAAGTACAAAAACAATTACAGTATATTACATGTTACGACATACAATGTACTTCTTAATGATCGCTGCAAGCGGCGAAATATGATAAAAGAAAAGAAGTATAACGACAGTGACAGTATAATATGTACTTGGTCACTGATTACAACATATAATGATCTATAGATGATCGTTGGAAAAAAAGACAATGGTATAACGTGTACTGGTTACTATCAGCTTGAGTATCACACATCGCATCACGTGGACGGATCACTTGAAAGCTAGTAGCCTTAGGCAATGTTTTTTTTTTAAAAAAAGCAGCCTTGGTGTGCTAGAGCCGGTACTAATGTTCACAATACTACACTTATTTTTTGCGAAAACCGATAAAACTGGTCCTGTTCGGCATCGTCGGTTCTGGGTTTTCAATTTATTTTTTATTTTTAAAATTTTGAAACAGTTTGATTAAAAAAACTGTAAAACACCGGAGAAAAAAAATGATGAATTAAGGTGAAAAACATTCTGAAATAAGCCAAGTTTGATCTGCCAAAAAATTGAGAAAGAAACATAGAAGAAAAATAAAAGGAAAAGAAAAATATTTTTACCCTGCGAGACCTCCACGATTTCACAAACTCTGTACGTCTTCCTGTGAGCCAATCCCTATCTAATCCATTGCTGTGTTTCTCAATCTCTGTTCAAATGGAGCGGATCTGCCTTTAGACCCAGCAAATCGGGTCAGCAAGCCCGCAAATCCCGACGGCCGGCTGGACTTCGGATTCCTAATCGTCTCTCTCTCTCCCCAAACGGCGTCAGTTAGATCGAATATTGAAGCTGCCCATCCAATGGCTGAAAAGAGGGGCCGTACAAGCGGCCGTGCTCACCAGCGGATTTTCGTCTCGTTGTGGTGGTGGTGGTCGTGGGCGTCGTCGCGGCCGTGACGATAGCCGGCGTGGAGCTGGGTGTGGACGACGAGGAGTTTCTAGTTCCCACATGAACCACTGGTGTAAAAGAGAATGTACTCCCTCCGTCTATAAATGTAAGTATTTGTTGACTTTCATAGGTTTTGTTTGACCATTCGTCTTATTTAAAAAATTTATTAAAATTTTATTTATTTTGTTACAATTTACTTTATTATTAGATATGTTTTGAGTATGTCTTCTTTATTTTTACATTTGCATAAATATTTTGAATAAGACGAATGGTCAAACGAGAAGTTAGAAAGTCAATAAATCCTTACATTCTTGGACGCGAGGAGTATCGCCGTCCGCTCTGAATTACCGCAGTTTCCTGTTGATCGGTTTCTTTAAGTTGGTTTATGTACTAGCCCAACTCTGTACCGATGTTGTTTGGCAAGAAGGAGATTATGGGTTGCATTTCACGAAAACCATCAATATTTTTAGGTTAAAATGTTTGATGATTACAACATATTTTTTATGGAATTGGAACCTTATCCCTACATATATTTTTTCACAAAAAGATTTCTATTATCATCTGAACATCGCAGCGAGCTGTCCATGGTGTCTTCGTGAATCTTAAAATCAAGCCAGCACGGTCTTTTGAAAGCATCCATAGCCGTAGGATATGCATGCGTGTATTCATAACAATGAGTACTTGCGCGCATGTGATTGAGTGTATGCTCAATTCGCAAAAGAAAGGGACGTCATTTTTCTTTTGAAACAACAGACTTCAAATATTGACACGGTCGCAAATGACACCACTAGGGGGTTCAAATTTTATCAAAGCATGCACCATGGGGCTGAAACAAATAGTTTGGACTCAGAAAGTATCATGTGTATGGCCTCAGGTTATGGGCTGCCGTTGCCGGTCCTTTCATTAGTCCTATATTGACGCCTTAGGTCTTAAGGGCTTACCAAGGCGAGGGTTCAAAGAGCAAATTAGAGGATACGTGTGACAGGGTAAAAACGTTGTGTCAATGTTAGCCCCCCCCCCCTCGGGATATCTTATTACAGGCATACTATAATACAGTAGATAACATATTCCTCACTGCCAATAAGTGACAATGAGGCCATAGGTTCAACACATCTCAGCACACATTAAAACAGTGACGACGAACAAATTGAGTCAGAAACATATCTGAAGCACACTTCATTCACACCTCAAGCAACCCAAAAACTCCACTAGTAAAGACAGGAAACAAAGAGTTCTCAAAGTCACACCACGAATTCTAGCCTTGACAAGGGAATTTAAGCCTATCCCCTCCTGTTTACTATAAGTGAAACAGACAATAGATGGTAATTTAAGAGGCCATTAGTTCGGCCACTCCAACTCTGCTGATTATTTAGGATCTCCATCACTGCAAAAGATAATATTCAGAGTGTATCGCTACTCACTAGAGTATATGTGGTGCGCATAAGAAGAGATGGCCAAGGAAGGTGCGGAGCTACCGCATACCGTGCTGCGGCGTCACCTGATGCGCCACTCTTCCCGTTGGATTCCTTTGTGTAATCTTTGGCAAGAGAGAAACAGATGGATGTTAGATTCCAGTTCTTTGTGTAATCACCTGATGTTATATGGATGTTAGAGGCATATAACTTGTTACTAGATTATTGATATCCTAGCTCATATGTTAAGACTACTAGCATTATCCCAAGGATACAAAAAATAATAATAAACAAAGCTATACACCAAGAAATGATAGTTCAAGGAACCAAGTAATATGATGGATTTTTCTCGATGGTAAATATTTCAGCATGAAGAAAATATAGCGACTAACATTTTTTTCCCTACGAAATGGAACAAGTTCTGGTCTCTAGAAAAGTGATGCCAACTCTTATCATATAGTAAACAATAGCTCGAGCAAAGAAACTGTCTTAGCTGATATTATTACCTGCATCAACATTCATAATCGAGTCATCTGAAGCGTCGTTCCTTCCGGTGGACCGTTGAGCGTGTGCTGCATGACGGAAAAAGTAGGTGAAAGTCACATTCAATTCTTTAACTGAAATAACAAACTGACAAGAAATATTCTATTTGGAAAATACTTTACAAAATAAATGGATAAAATATGTAAGGTTTTTAAATGATATAGCCACATGAATTTCTTACAATATTACAACCGCATCATCGTTACTCTACACATTTTCCCCCATGTTGTGAGTTATGGACCTGCTGATTGCTATATTACTAAATGTGAATCCCATATCTCGTACTTTATTTGATTTCTCATCTCAATGGCAATAAGAATAATGATACATCTAGAAAAACCTACTATGAAATTTCGGTTCAATAAAAGAAGCATGTTTTTTTTCTTCCTTTCAAAAAAGAGAAAAATTGATACAATACTAGGGATCATGTGACAACCAACATGACACAATCATATCATATCATCGGTAACATTACATCAACAGCATACAACGACAATATACTTTGGTATTACCTGCATCAACATCCATATTTTTATTCTTATTCGTCCAGAGTGAAAGGTTATTCATCAAAAGTTGCAGTGTTGCTGAACTTTTACTATAGAGTTCCTCGTCGAGTAGTTCAAGATTAGGAATAGCATCGTCAAAAGCTCTCTTTGCATATTGACATGCCCTGAGATTTTAGTATAGTTAGAATAATTCCAGATACACAATACCTACAGATATAGTTTAAGCAATTAAAAACTAACATACCTATCAGGTGAATCCAACATCTCGTAATAAAATACAGAAACATTCAAAGCAAGGCCAAGCCTGATAGGATGTGCTGGAGGCAGATTCCCTTCTGCTATATTAGAAGCATTCTGTGCATCCAAAATATTAGCATGTATATAACAAGTATAATAATTTCTTCTGAATATACTAGAGTGAAAAATGTTCTCAACAAGTATAATAATTTCTTCTAAATATACTAGAGTGAAAAATGTTCTCTTTGGCATATTAGCATGTTAAGGGTAAACATATCATTTGATAGATGGCTATATAATTTTCTTTATTGTACATAGAGGACTCTATTACAGGAATATGCATTATTTAATTGAAATAAACATTGTAAACTTTACTACCAGTCCCTATAGTTATTAACATATATCACAATTGTGTGTGCATGTGAGTTATAAAAACCATATGGGGTCACTTTGATCACTGTAATCAATGTGAATTTATCTAGAATTCATCTAGAATTCATCTAGATGTTGGACCAGCTCTATTATAAGATATTTATAACTGTACCACATCAATGTGAATTCATCTAGAATTATTAGTATAATATAGTTGAGAAAAATTCATGCACAGGGTAACGCATCCACACATTATAATGTAGTTAAAACTTAATCCAAAATAGAGCCTCAACACACACACACACACACAAAATACATTATGGTGAAGTAGATCAACATGCCTCATAGGCCTTTAGCGACTGATCAACGACTCTAGAGTTCTCGGGCTCCATCTTAAACTCTGCGAGGTAGCGATAATAATCTCCCTTCCTAAACCCAAAGGAAGACCAAGGTTAGGTGTTGAAGCCAGATTTTTAACACATTTAACATTCTTAAACAAGGGATGATATATGAGACATCACATTTGATAGTAGAAGACTTTGCTCTCAACATCATAAGAATATGGTAGAAGATGCTTGTCAATGGTGTCAATTACATTGTAGCAAAGCTTATCTAGCTCAGCTTCGACCTTACGACGGAACTCTATAATCATCTTCACATGACTCTCATTACCTTCCTCCTCTGCCTCAACTTCAGTACATGCAAGAGCATGCAACGATTTACGCTTTGCAATTGCCACTTTTTTGTACCCCATTGAAAGAAGGTCCCTTTCCTCTGTTGTTAAACCCATGTCTAACATTGCAACATTATTCATTGCATCCATCACATCTGTTAAAAAAGAGTTAGCAAAAATATCAAATTATGGGTAAAACTAATGATTGATTAGGAGTTTATAAAACCAGACTTTCATTGTCTTGGAAGATTAACATTTTATAGGAAACAAGAATATGTGTAAATACATGTTATACATATCAATACTAATATAGCAACAAAGGAACCATGCACTTGTAACTTGCATTACTCATCCATTCCTGAAATGATGACGTTCTGACAGCAAAAATGAATTAGAAATGAACTAGCCCGGGCAGTTGGGACGTCAACAAATATAAAATGGAGGGAGTAATTCTTACATGTATGTACATCCATGTGTAACTTGCATTATACACATGATGTTTAAATTACATGCAGCTACATGCATGTGTAAATTTGCATTACACACATGATTCTCACATGTAGCTACACATCATGGTTACACATTGTCAAGAGAAAAACTTGTTTGACCAACTACCATAACATAGTATAGCCAACAAGTGTAGATTTTGCAAGTAAATATGATGGTGAGGTATCCACAATATCCTAATAATATGATCTAACATTAAATTGGGATACATTTAGTAAAAAAGCTCAAAACATAACACAACTTCTTTTAGCAAAAAATCCCATAATACAAGTGAATACTCAACCGAGTGTGCAAGAATTACTTCATATCCGATCCACACCAAATAGTTTAATATGAAAGATGCTTACACCAATAATAATCACATATTCTTAGCCACTATAATATCTACAGAAAGAGCAAGAAGTTATGTGAAAGAATCACTACACATATCCCATCCACACTAATAATATAATATGAAAGATGCTTATGTCAATAATAATAATGATATATTCTTAACCACTAGAATACAAGGAGACATTTTTTTGGAGAAACTTGGAGAAAGATGGAATAAGTAAGCCACTAATCCATGGAAAAATATACCATGCCTAAGTGAAAGGGATGACTTGGTGTGGTCAAGCTAAGAAACTAAAATCAGCACTATTGTTGAAGAACTTGACACATTCTGATCAAAAGGATATGTGTCAAAATTTGTCCAGAACACCCATTTGTGAGTTGCCTATATGCTATTCGAGACAAATGGTCATGTTCATCATATGATAAAGTAAAACTTTGTGATCTCTTTATTATAGATATGTAAGCGTACTACTATCACTGTGCATTACACCTCGGATATATGGAATACCCACATTATATATAGAATCAATTGGTTCCTATGACTTAATTCCTATGCAAATCATTATCAAATTTTGATTGCTCAATACCTCAATAACAACAATGAAGAACAATGACATCTCCCACACTATTGAAACCAAGCATACCAAGAAAATCATCATGTCAATAGATTCTTCAACAAATTCACATAACCCAATCAAACGATGGATGGAACTATATGTATGGGAATGTTACGATAAACATTAGCAAAGATCCATCACTTTTTCCATCTAGAAGAATGCATCCTCCTAGCCCCTTCATTCGATAGGAACTAAAATATGTTACAACATGCTTAGAGTTTTCACATGGATCCTTCTCATGAAACCGACTCAACGTCAAAAACATACTAAAGCACAAAAAAAATTGAAGGAAATAATTATAACTTTGTATTGTGTGTCCAAGACGGAGGGGAGTGGCCTTTCACCTCTTCTTTTCTTGCACTTTCAGTCAACAATGTTGCAAGCATCTATACATTCAGTGGACTTAGGAGCATACTTTTTTCCATGACGGAGTCAACAAAACAACACTCTCAATATACAATTATTACCATGCTAGATATTGAGGTTGATCATTATCCACTATAATAGAACAAAAATAAGATGCAAAACAAAAGTAGCGATGTAAAACAAAAGTTCCTTTTGGAAAAGTTTCATGATAAATTTACTTCTATGTTCCTTGTGAGATGTTGTTTGCTTTAGAGGGAAAAATTGCTCCTGTCTTATCTTGCCTCTCTTTGTGATAGCATTAGTAAAATGTTTTAGATATTTTTTTTAAGAAAATGTGCATAAATGTATTTTTGATGAAATATATTAGGGGAACTTGCACATTGAGGCAATCTAGAAAGATAAAGATTGGCTAATCTTTGAAAGGATTCATAACAAGGCCTACTCATATGTGTGCCCAATTTAGCAGGCTTTCGACTCCACTAGATCTAAGTTAACAAAGTCGCCAACAAGAACATAGTTGCTAGAATGTTTGGAAAGGCCACACCACACGATATTCCTACTCACATGTGTGCCCAATTTAGCAAGCTTACGGCTCCACTAGATCTAAGTTAACAAAGTCGCCAACAAGAATATAGTTGATAGAACGTCTAGAGAGGCCACACCACGCGATATTTAGTACCTAGTCTAGCAGGATCTAAGTATCAAATGGGAATTACAATAATCATATCAAATTGAACAAGGAATAACAAAATCTAAATTGAAGCACACACATGAAAAGAAATAGAGGCGAAAAAAGGATGGAGAAGAGAGGGGAACACCTTCGTAGCGCTCGACTTTCTCAGCAAGCGTGGCACGAAACATTAGATCCAGGCGTGGATCCATCGCAACGGATCCGAGTTCTTCTCTAAGCCGTATCTAGGGTCTCCACCATTGAGACAAGGGGAAATGAGTAATTGAGGTGTGGATGGTGAAAAAAGGTATTTATATGGAGAGCATATAAGGTGAAAATCGACGAGAGCGTTTGGTCATGTATTAAGGGACCGGATCTTTCGATACCCCTTTACCTTGCACATTATGCATCCACCTCCCTATTTGATTTAAAATTTCTTGTTTGACTCCTTCCCAACACCATTGCTACTCTCGCTTGTGAAATCCAATATTTCCCTACCCGTACTCATTCCCTTGAATCAACTTCCTCACTATATGTGACTAGAAGACCAAAAAAAGGTTTTTGGAAGCCCACAACAACAATATCGAGTAGTGTGATAGACATGATTGAAACAAACACATCTGGATAGGGTTTTGGATGGAAATGAGTAGTGTGATAGACCGGATTTTAGGGTGTCATCATGGTGATTCTCCTTCCATTATTCCTACCTCATATTTCTCAAAGTTGGACTTTCATTTGGTTTTGTTGTTTTTCATCCACAAGATTTTTTTCCTACTTCACAAAAAAATTATTCCTCACCATCTCATTACTGATAAAAATTGACCAATAAATTGTGCACAAAAGCGAGAAGAGGTTGAGTTCTTTGACTCATCAAGTTGATCTCCGATTATCATTATGATTTTATATGTGTTAGTGATATCATGGTACACCTTTTCTATGTAAATTAATGTTACTGATTAAGAGACATATATCATACTAGATTAGAGTAATGAAAATGTTTTTAATTCTTATGTCACCGGATAAGTCGTGCGATCCATATCAATCTACGAGAAAGGACAATTCCTCGTATGTGGGAAGCACATTGGAAAAACAGGGGAGGGGTGGGGGGTGGGGGCTTTACACGTGAGAGGTTGAGTACCCTATCTTTCCTCTTCAAGTGGAAGCCCATTAGTTAGCGACACGTATTAGGGTTTCTATTTTGGAGAGAGAGAGAGAGAGAGAGAGAGAGAGAGAGAGAGAGAGAGAGAGAGAGAGAGAGAGAGAGCTCGTCAATGCGACATGGGAGAGCGAGAGAGCGAAATAGAGGGATGAATCATGCTAATGCCTCGTGAAGCTTATAAGGGTTTCCTCTCTTAGGATTTGGAGTGCTCTGCGTCTCAAGCATAGAAAATATCCATGTTCCAATTCTCAACGCATAGGGAAGGAAGTGACGCTCTCTATGTGCCACTTTAGCCATAGGGGAGGTATTAAATTTTACCCTGTTTTTGTAATGAGCATATATCAAATAATTTGTATATAAGAATACTAAGAGCATCTCCAACAGCTCTTGTAAATTGACTTATTTACTAAATATAGAGAACATGAGAAGAAAAAAGGGTTCCAACAGCCTCTTCATCCTCCTCCTCCTATTTTTTGGGTAGCTATCCCGGCATATTGGCAAGCTAAGTTTGGCTAGGCTGCACCGCACTCTATCCTATGGTTAGAGAGAAAAAAGGAATGATATAATGACGTGGCAGTCATGCATGTGTTCAATTCCTTTTGATTTGAGAGAAAAAAGGAAGCAAATAATAGTGTCGAGGAAGTTTTAATATAGAGAGTCGAGATTTACCTATTCTGTTGGAAGAAACTATTATTTTAAGTGCTTCTATTTTTTTACAAAAGAGTAAAAACTCTTAATTTAGATAATTGGATACAGGAACTGTTGGAGATGCTCTAACACTGCAAAAGTTAATATAGTGAGAGCTCAACGTGCAAGGAATAAAAGAGCTACTATCTGCACTGCATCTATTTTTGCTTCGTTCAACATTCGTACAAGAGGTCCAATTCTGGTAGATGCAGTGTATGGTTCACACACATGCGCGTGTGCGGCGGGGAGAGAGAGAGAGAGAGAGAGAGAGAGAGAGAGAGAGAGAGAGGGTAGATGCAGTGTATGGTTCACACACATGCGCGTGTGCGGCGGGGAGAGAGAGAGAGAGAGAGAGAGAGAGAGAGAGAGAGAGAGAGAGGTTGCATTTCAGGTTCACGACCAGAAACCATGAAACCACCAACATCCGTACGTCATGTACAAAGCACTTGCATTAATATTTTGACATAGAAGGGTATAACCTGACCTAATATCATCTGGGATGGAATTGAAAGGAGGTACCAATCCACCTGGAAGATTTTTTTTTCAAATAATACCACCCTATACTTCATGTATCACCTCACTTCCATCCAAGCCGAAAGTATGCTTTCTCCGCCATTCGTGTCCGACATATTTTTTTTGCGAGTATATTGTAGCGTTGTAACTTTGATTGAAAATCAGATGCTAACTAGACATAACAAAAGTTATTTCTAGGTGGTGGCATGATGACACGTGCGTAGAAACTTATGCTCAAGGGATGTCATCCTATGTGGACCTTTCTTAAGGGACACCATACTATGTTGTGTAAGATCAAACTAGTAAAGCAGACACGCTCCGCCGCGTTCATTAAGTGAATAAAAGAAGTTTGTTAATATATTTACAGTCAATCTTACGTTATATTTTATTATTTCATAAATAAAAGGTACAACCAATAAGTAGGAAAAATAAAAATATATATTCTAGGATTAAATATATCGTTTACTTCTAATTTTTTTCAAGGAAATCTTGATATTTTTGTGCATATTATTTTTAGGTTTCATACGTAAAGGAAATTTACATCATAAAATTACAAATATTTAGATTTATTTTACCATTAAAAATTATTTGGACCAGCCATATTGTAAAAGGCCGTCCATACTGTAAAAAGGCCCGACCTGTATATAAGAGGTGCCTAACCCTAGCCATCCAAGTCCCCACCCCCAGGAGCCGACCCCCACCCGAGCTCACACCGCCCCTCGGGCGCACCCGACGCGCCACCCCTCTCGTTTTCCCGGCGATGCCGCTGCCCTCTCCCTCGCTACCGGTGCGCGCCGGCTCCCCCACCGACAACACCACCTCCTCCTCTCCCTCCCTACTGGCGCTCTCGCCCACCGACAACACCGCCACCTCCTCTTCCTCCCGCTTGCGTGCCGCCGCTGCCACATGCAACTCAGATTCGGTGTCACCGGGACTGGATTCGTGAGGAGGAGCGGGTTTCACGGTTCACGTCGGACTTCCCCAGCTTCTCCGTCCGGCGCCGCGGCCCATGACATCGGCGGCGTAGAGGCGGAGACGTGGCCATCGCGCCTGGCCGCCACGCAGGCCGGAAACGGCGTGACGCGCGCGGAGGACAGCCACGTCGCCCCAAAAAACGGAGGGGAGCCGATGCTAGGACACATCTGCTTTAGACTATATGGTAGAGTGATAAGTTTCACTTAGAAATATGGTACTCTCTCTCTCTCCAACCACTACATAAGTCTTACCATCAATCACCTCATAGTTGTGTTTAAATACAGATGGATTATCTCTCTTCTCCTCTGGCTGCAACAGCCATGCACCGATGCATTAACATTTATTACTATGATCGAAGCAGTGACGTGGTGTGTCCTAGGCTCCTAGCAGTGAGACCTCGTGGTAAGAGTATGATAGTCACAAAAAGTAGGGTCGGTGGTGCTAGCAGTGTGATGTAAGTTGTCTGATATGGGACAACAAGATGGTTACTCCAACAAAAGAACTAATAAACACACTATACCTTTAAGGCTTTTAATTGATGGGACTCATACCAGTAAATATCGTAGCCACATAACTAACACCAGAAAGTCCATGTTTATTTTATTACTATTTCATTCTTATAGGCACATGGATAAAGTACTTGGCATGCAAATCATCTGGTTCTTTTTGTTGTAATTACAGAATTGGATACTTCTTTGTTGTCCACTTACAGATTAACAACTTATCGGTCATTGTGTTGTGGATTAGCTCATACTATTGATTTTACTAATGATAGGTTGGGATGAAAGAAAAAATGTTAATCACCCATTAACCAAGGCTCATTTTTGAATTTTACCAACCACAGCATTTGGAAATGATATTGTGAAGAAATGAAAATGAAAAGGGGAAAAATTCATGTAAATGGTAGTGGATATAATTCTGAACTCTTTCGATCATTTCCGAAAGTTTCCATTTTACCGTAAAAATTACTGTTTTAGCTTTGACTACCTTGTATTTAGTCAGCTATTCTTCAAAAGGCAACTAAACAGACAAACGGTTTAGTCGCATCTCAAACTTATGTTTATCCCACATGGCTCCTTCCTATTTTTGTAGACATCCTTATCTCATTCATACAGGTCATATAAAGTTCATTTAATTTGCTACCGTACAAACTCTATATATATTCCAGTATATATGCTCGACCCTTAGACTGACTTCAACAGCATAGTGCAAATCCATATATGCATCTCCATGGATACTGTGCATAATCAAAACGTTGTCCAACAGACGATGCAAAAGAGGAGCCATTCTGCCTTCCCAGGAGAGAGGCGATCCAAAACTAGATTGTCTCTCACCTCGAATGCATTTGTGGGAGCAGCAGTGCGCTTGTGGCAGCAGCAGCGCGCGCCGCAAGGAAGTGGTGGCAGGTAGGGAGAGCAGCTCACCTCGCCGAGCAGTGTGGCCCCAAACAGCTCTCCCAATCGCAGCTCCTCCATGACTGGTGGCCTTGCTTCCACCTCGCGCTCCACGCGGCCAACGACGCCATCGTCTAGGCCGTTAGCAACCATCGTCGACGGTAGTGGCGGCAGAGCATGTTCGCAAGCAGGGCGGACGGGCGAGCGGCGCAACGGCGAACTTGCGAGCACGGCCGCGAGCAGGTGACGGCGTGAGGTGGCGGCAGGGCGGGACCTGCGCGCTGGGCGAGCGACGGCGGCCCGTGGCACGGGACTGCAACCGCGGTGCGTTGGTGGAGTGGCGAGCGAATGCCTCATATCTGTTGGGGATGGTACCGAATGCCTTCGTTCCTCTACACTGTACATGTGATGCATCCACCGTTTTGCCTCTCAAAAATGCAGTGTCTTGTTGAAGTCAGCCTTACACTTTCATTGTTCACGATTTTTATTATTAATATCGATTACAATCGTTACCACCTCATTCTATTGCAATAGTTTTGTTCTGATTCATTACCGCCACCGCCA